>OX375818.1:0-45000 GCA_947359405.1 Antitype chi | reverse complement strand
AGGAATTGCGTGATTGGCATGGTGTTAGGGGTTGGTTGTAGGCTAGCTTCTGGTGCTGCTGCCGCTGCTGCTACCGCTGGTGTTGGCTGTTGGTTGGTGTTTGTGGTTTGTGTTGTGGTGAGTAGTGTTCGAGTTGTGTTTTGTGTTGTTGTTGTTATATGTGGTGTTGTTGTTGATTGTGTTGTTGTTAGTCTGGTCGTTGTTGTGGTGGTCTGTGTGGTCGTGGTGGTCTGTGTGGTCGTGACTTGGACAGACGATGGTTGGTTTCGACTTCGCGGGGATGCGTCTGTTTTGTTGGCCTCTGCTGCGACAGTGGCGACTTTGCTCGCGAATGCCAAGAATGGTTTCCTGGTAGCCGGTTTCCCCATGATGACATGGAGTGTAGACTGGCTAAGCTGGGTTTCGATCTTGACTTCCAGCTCCATTCTGTCGTGACTAAACCTTGGGCATTCGAAAAGCAGGTGCCAGACTGTTTCCTCGCAGCTGGGGTCGCAGACGCACGAGGGACTGTCTTTGAGATGGAAGCGGTGGAGATACGCTGAGAATCCTCCGTGCCCTGTTAGGACTTGTACATGAGTCGGTGAGAGAACTACGTCTCTGAGTGTCCTTTTCGCCGCTAGGACGTCTGGGAAGAACACTTTTGTGACCGCTCCTGTACTCGAGGACTCGTAACGCGCTTGCCACTTTCTAATAGTCCCCTCCCGTATCATCCTCCTGACGAACGATACGGGGACCTTGTTGTAGTCCGCTGTGGTCGTTGTTTGGGCTGCCTCCTTGGCGAGCTCGTCCGCTCTTTCATTCCCGGCGGTTCCCACGTGGGCCCTGAGCCAAAAGAGCTTCACTTCTCTGCCCTCTTCTCGGATCTTGCGGACACATCTCTTGATTTTGAGTGCCAGGTGGTGAGTGACAGACGGACTCCTCAGCAGGTCAAGTGACGATCTAGAGTCACTCAAGATGCTTATGGAGGTCGACCTAGATTCTCTTGCCATCCTGACAGCTCTGAAGAGAGCGTACATTTCCGATTGGAAGACTGTGTTGTGAGGCTCCAGGCCAAAGGTGCTGAAACTTGACTCCCTTCCGTTTTCCCACCAGGTTAGGGCAGCTCCGACTTTCCCCTCTATCTTGCTGCCGTCGGTGTATATTTGGGGACCGCTTACTTGGTGAGTTTCCAGAGTTTCGGGAGTCAAGTCCTCTAGGCGTGCATACTCTGTTGTTGTGAGTAGCGCTGGGTGGGGATTTTTGGAGTGGTGCACGTTGCACTCCAGCTCGCGACCCGGCGGTATGAACTCCTGGGAATGACCCTTTTTGATCTTGAATAGGGTTGCGGCCTCGATTACCCGGAGATCTAGGGGTAGTTGGCCTGACAGGATAAGTGCCGATGTTAGAGACACCGTGCGGTATGCTTTGCAGATCTTCTGCGCGAAACCTCTCTGCAGTGAGTCAAACTGATTCCTTGTCATCAGTTTCTCAGCTGCAGGGGCCCACGCGCTCGCTGCATACATCACGATTGGCTCTATCACCGACACGTATATTGTCCTAATTATCTCTCTGTTGAGACCCCAAGTCACCTTTGCCGCGCATGCCAGCTGCTTGTAGATGTCTGCAGCCTTTTTACAGGTCGCAGACACGTGCGCGTTGAAGGTGAGTTTGGAGTCTATTGTGAGACCTAACAGCTTGACCTCTCCGACCAGGTTCAGCGGCGTGCCTGACATGTGGAGTACCGGAACGTCGTACTTAAGCTTCCTCGTTAACACCATCGCATTGGTCTTGTGCGCGGCGAAACGAAGCTTATTCTTGACGCCCCATTCCGATACTATGTCTAGCGTGTCGTTAGCTGATTGCTGTAGGGGACCGGCTGTAAAGTCCGAGAATACTAGGACAACATCGTCTGCAAAGGCTTGGCAATATACCCCCATACTAGCCATCTTGTGAAGGAGCGAGTCTAGGATAAGGTTCCAGAACGTCGGACCGGCAATTGAGCCCTGGACGCATCCTTTTGTGGTACCCTTCTCACTAGTCGCTCTGGCGTAGTTGACCCTGACGTTCCGGTCTTCCAGGTATGAGGTGACGAGTGCGTAGAGGTTTTTGGGGCAGTTCTTGACCACCATCTGTCTTTTGAGTGCTGGCCACCACGCGTTATCGAAGGCCCCCTCTATGTCCAATGATATCAAAAGCACGATCTTTTTGGCTTTGATTTCGGCACGTAGATGTCCCATTAGAGCGTAGAGGGCGTCCTCGGTACCGCGCTGCGGCATGAATCCAAACTGGTTTGTGTTCAGTGTAGGGAGGAAGTGCCACTGGAGTCTGCCGACTAGGAGCTTCTCGACGATTTTTCCTAGGACCGAGAGCAGACCTATTGGCCTGTACGACTTTGGGCTGGTGTAGTCGTCCTTTCCTGGCTTGCGGAGAATGCACACGTGGGCGACCTTCCACTGCTTCGGGAAGTGTGATAGAGACAAGCACCTGTTGGCTATCGCTAGGAACACTTCCCTATTGCAGTTTATTGCCGCTGTGCAGATGTCTGCCGTTAATCCATCGGGACCGGGGGCTTTTTTCGGATTTTGGTTCTGAAGAACCATTTCCAGCTCCGCGGACGTAAAGGGTGGATCATCGGCAGACAGTCCTTGGGGGTATTTTTTCTCCGCTAGCCTCCTCAGGGCCGCGTGGTATGGCTGTTCGGCATCTGTTGTGTCGTCGGGGTAGAAGGTTTTTGCCAGAAGATCCGCGGATTGCTCTGGGCTGAGCGTTTCGCCTGCGGTATTTCTCAGGAGGGCGTCGTCCTGTCTTCTGGCTGTCTTCCTTAGTACCCTGTAGATGCCGTCCCACATGCTCTCTCGGTCCTGCTTCGAGCAGAACTCCTTCCAGTTGGTTGTGGCTGCTTCCATTGCGGCTGTTGTGTACGTGTGTTTTGCCAGTACGTATTCTTGGATGGTGAAGTGTCTCCGGTTTGCGGCTGCATTTCGGATCCTTCTCTTCTTCGCCATCGCGTCTTTTTTGAGACGACCTAGAGAAGGAGTCCACCATGGGGGCTTGGCGTCGTGTTTAGGCGACCCCAGTCTTGGGATCGCTTTCTCGCATGAGCGGTTGATGTTGTGTGTGTACTGTGTGATGAGTGCCTCCAGATCCCCTGGGTTCGAGACGCCTGAGACTCTGACTGGTGTAATGTCATTATCTGCCAGGCTGGTCTTGAAGTGCGTGCTGAAGTCGGACCACTTTGCCTTCTTGGTGTTGTAGATGCGCGTCGAGATTGGCCTTATGGGTTCTAAAGCCTTTTCTAAACGCATCGAGAAGGTTATTGCGTTGTGGTCTGAAGTTGTTAGACTTCTTTCTACACGCCAATCCTCAACCTTGCCTAGCAGCGACTGGCTGCATGCCGTCACGTCGACGATGCTCGTGCACCACCTGTCTCCTCTGTAGGTCTCGAACGTTGGAGTTTGTCCCGTGTTCAGGATGTGGAGGTCCCGCTCATTGAGAAACGAGTTGTACGCCGCTCCGCGATGGTTTTCGGAAACACTTCCCCACCACTGGCTCCAAGCGTTGACGTCTCCTCCCACCAGGATGTTGTTTGTATGTAGCTTTTGTATGGTGTAGTGTGTTTGTGAAAGGTAGTGTTCGATGTCTTGGTCACCCTCAAAATAGACCGATAGCACCCCAAAGCTGAGCTGACCCGCCTTCAGCAAAACGGCGGCGATATTCTCGGTCACAAGCTGGGGGTCGTGGATGACCTCCAGGTTGTTCCCAAAAACAATGATCGCCGCTTTTACTGGTTTCTGGCGATTGAGGCTGCACTGGATGACTTGCGTGCCGGGGATTTGCTTCATGACACCTGTTCTTCCTACATAGGGCTCTTGAACAAGTGCTACTGAAACTCCCTTTGCCTGAGCCGCCATGTGGAGTTCTTCTGTGGCCAGCTTAGAGCGCTGAAGATTTACCTGGATGAATGGCAATCTTGCTGTCGGTCTGGTTGTGTTTTGAGTAGTGACTGGTGTGCTGGTTTGAGTGGTGTCTTGGTCGCCTTTAGCAATAGGAAACGCGCGACCTTGCTATTCCATCCCATTTTTGGCGTTCCTGGCAGTCTTCGCTGAACGCTGTGTGTGCCAGGTCGCTGCCCGCCCTTTGTGCAACCTTGCAGTTAATGCATGTGGGTTCTTTTCCGTCTGCTCGAGTTAAGCAGTCCCTCACGTTGTGAGCTCCGCTGCAGTAGCTGCACGCTTCTTTACCGGCCTTGCATATGGACTTGTTATGTCCATACGCAAGGCACTTCGTGCATTGGACGAGCGGGGACTGGTCCTCGATCGAGCATCGCTTGATGCCCACGTGCACTTTCTGCACCTGCGTGAAGCACTTCCAGAGCTCCGGGGAGAGCTCCAGTACCGGGTGGCATTCGTGGGGGTTCCTCGCGCGCTTCCTATAGCGCATCTTTATGGTCTGTCCATCGACGGCGACGTCCTGCAGAAGGTGTTTATTCTGCGCCTTAAGGAGATCGATGATCTCCCCGTCGCCGTAGCTGGACAGAACTCCCTTGATGCAGACGAGGGGGTTTTGCGGTTTTGGCTCCTGGACCTTGAGCCCTGCGTTCGACTTCACTTGGTCCTTAATTTTATTCAAGTCCGACTTGCTGGCGCACCTCAGGACCACTTTTTGGTTCCGCGCTTTCCGGACGTTGTCGACTCGGGCCCCGCTGGTTTTGAGGTCCAGGGCGGTCCTGATCCTCTCGATTACGTTGTCCCCGGTGTGCTGGGGGTTCGTCGACGAGACGATCAGGGTGTGGTTTGGTTGTGTAGGTGGCTTCGGGGGCTTTGGTGTGCTGGTGACCTGGGCAAAGGTTTTTGGGCCCTGCTGATGTTGAAGCGGTCTGTCCGCTTTGCCCAGGTCTGCCACCCCCTTCTCGATGTTCTGGAGGCTCTTTTTCACCTCCCCAACTGCGAGTTCCGCTTCCAGGTTCAGCGCTGGGGGCGCCTGGACTGGTGGTTCTTTGTCGCGCAGTACGCGGAGGTCTGCTGAGACGAGCTCCAGCCTTTCCGAGATCGGTTTGAGGTGTTGTGTAATGTTGATTGGAGGTTGTGGTGGTGGGGGAGAGGCTACAGGCCTGTTGGCGATGGCCTGTATTTGTTCTTGGATGTGTTGAACTGCCTCCTCAAATATGGTGGTCGTGAGAAGGCCTGTCTCCCGGCAACTCGGTTCCATCTCGAGGTTCTGTGGCTGGGCGAGGTCCTCCTTGAGTCTCTCAAGAGCCTTGCGGAGCACGTCCAGCTGGTTGGAGATGCTGGTCACCGATTTTTCGAGGCGTGAAAGTCCGGCCCCCAACGCATCGCTCTCGGGATTCCCCGGGGCTCTTGTGTTTTCCTGCCTCGTCTTTTCGTGCTCTTTAAGGTTCCTGAGGCTCGCTGTTGTGACTTCGTCTTTGACCTCCTTGATGCCCTTGAAGGCTTCAAGGGTCTCGTGTCCCAGCCATTCTCGGATACCTTTAGCCTCTTTTTTCGTGTCTGAGACGTCCGTCCGCATGAGGGAGAGCTCCACCCTTAAAGTCATGAGTTCTCGAGTGTGAGCTCTCTCGACCCGCAAAAGTTCTTTTGCGTGTCGAGAGCGCTCCTTCTCGAGGTTGAACTTGTGACGAGCCCTCGAGTCTGCCAGTGACAGGGCCGTCTCGTACAGACCCTGCAGGCACTCATGAGCTGTGGCCTTGCACTCCCTTTTCATGTTACCCGCTGCTTCCAGGGCGTCCTTACCTCTCTGGAGAAGGTCATTGGCTTCTCTGGTGGCCAGGTCCATCTCCACCCCTGTGCCTCTTCTCGGTGTTCGATAAAGGAGGCTCGGCCGTCCACTCTCGGAACGGTCGGCTTGGCTGGCTGAGGACGCCACCGAGCTTTCCTCGTCCGAGATGATCTGGTGGGGTGGGGAGATGCCGCACTGCTCCCAGTTGATGACAGTCTCCGAGATTCTCCTGCGGTCTTCGGGAGAATGAACTGATGGCAGTGGTGGTGTCCTACTCGTCACGTCCGGCTCCGACGCTGCCTTAGGTGGCTGTGGCTTCTGCGGTGGATGCGCCGATTTCTCCGACATCACCGACTTTGCCGTATTTTTGAGTACCTTCTCCCTTAGGGATTTGGTCGGTTTTGCGGCGTCCGTGGTCGTTTTGCGGGAGGTGGTGGGTTGTTTGGACGACATGTTTTTTTTTTTTTTTGGGGTGATTATGGAGGATGCTGTTACAATTAAATAATGATTAACTAAAACTAACGGTTATTCTATGCTTGCGTATTTTTTTATTTTTTTTTTGTAATCTAAATATATATTTATTAGATGGACTCACGGATGTTCCGCTGATGGTCTGCGTCTGCTGTCCGATGAGGAGCCCGATAACTGCTGGGCTCGATGTTTTGAGCCCGAAGTGCGCACTGTTGGTGGTCGTCAGTGGAATCCTGCGGTGCCGCTGGATCGCTGCGTGTGTGGGTGCCGAATTTCAGGATTCTGTTGGGGCCAAATTGTAGAGCTTCTTGTGCCCTTTCAAATGAGCCCAAACTCGGCTTTCCAGCTCAAACGGGAACGAAGTTAGGCCGCGGGGGGGTGAGGTCGCCCTGAGGGGAGGGGGAGGGGGGAAGGTTTCGTGGGAAGACTATTAAGGGGGGGAGGGGTGCGGGGGGGGAGGGGAAGGTTTCGTGGGAAGACTATTGGGGGGGGAGGGGTGCGGGGTGGGGGGGGGGTCTTGAGGGGTGAGGGGACCCTTGGTGGCTCAAGCAAGGTCCTGAAGTCCCAAGTCGGTTGAGCCCAAACTCGGGGGGGGTAGGACTAAGGGTTGAGGAGTTCCCTCGGGGCGTACCTGGTGGTGGGTTGTGGAGTCGTCACACTGGTGGCTGATCTGCAGGCGGATTCCTCGGCCGGCTTTGGAGTCTCCAGTAAGGGCAGTAATGGCTGTACGTACGTCACGCCTCGTGTCGCAGAAACACGTGTAGTCGAAGTGAGGTTATTTTGTCACTATTTTCCACGTGTTTTGGCGTTTTTCGCACCTTAATAACTCCCTCGCTCCTGCTCCGATTTTGCTGGTCTTGGTGTCAATAGATAGGCCTCCGCCGCGTCTCCCAGGATTATTGTATATAGAACGACTCCACTAACCTTGCCCGAGTAATTCACTGCTGAAGTTCCGGGGGTCCTGCACTGCAACCCGCTGAGGTAGACACTTGCCCACACTTTTCCCGGTGAATCAACACTGCACAATTCCACTGATAACTTTTTTGCACTTGTATCTCAACGCGACTAATTTTGGCGAATTTTTTGCGCGGAGCTGATGTTATTCGTGCGATGTATTATCGGTTACTGGGTTAGGTTAGGTTAGGTTAGGTTAGGTTAGGTTAGGTTAGGTTAGGTTAGGTTAGGTTAGGTTAGGTTAGGTTAGGTTAGGTTAGGTTAGGTTAGGTTAGGTTAGGTTTTTTTTTTTTTTTTTTTTTTTTTTTTTTTTTTTTTTTTTTTTTTTTTTTTTTTTTTTTTTTTTTTTTTTTTTTTTTTGTATACTTCTACCTCCAACATGATCGGAGCCTATGCCTGTCTGCTTTATCTTTCATACCAGTTCTCGCATTTTTGCTTCTCGCACTTTTATTCCACATACTTTGTCTTTCTTTCATTCGTCCTCATTCGAGTCTTTTATGGGTGGGATTCCCAGCTATCAGCGGCTTTCTGAATATCTAAGTTTACTAGATCTATTTATTTATATATTTCTGTTTTGGGTGCAACACATTGAATTGTCACAGTGCATTCCCAGCTTTCAGCTGTTTTAGTTTACTAACTGCACATTTATATATATATCGGTCTTGGGTGCAACACAAAATAACAATGACACGGGTTTTTTAATGTGGCTATGAATTAGAGCTTATTCTATTTCTATGTCTATTATACAGAAGTAACATCTATCTTAACTAGTCTTAAAGTAATAAAAAAAAATTCTTTCTTATAATTTTATTGTCTCACAGAGACGGGGGACTTACTCTACGCTTATGTCTATTTTACAGCTACTTAAGGATAATATTTTACAGTTCTTACATTATAATAATTTTGTCTTACAGAGACGGGGAGCAGTATTTAGTGATACTCTCTAGATAATAAATACATTTCCAGTTCTTTTCTTTTATTAATTTTGTCTTACAGAGACGGGGAACTTGTTTTTAATGTTGCTTTCTACACAATTATACATTTATTTATATTCCAAACTTATTTCTATTTTTAACATTGTATTAACTTCCTATTTAATGTTACACAATTTTTCATCTTATTATACTATGCTAGTCTTTAATATACTACATTATATTAGGACAGCATACTTTCTTATTCTGTCTTGTTTCTATTTATAACCTGTGATGCTATTTCGCTACAATATTTTAGAAATTCGTTCCTTTTCTTTCCCGTCATCAACTCCGACGCATTCCCGGCAACTAGCTCGACAGCGAGTTGCTGCTCCGTGTCGTATCGCTTTTTTGCGTTCATTTGGCATTCAAACAGAATGTGCGGAACTGACTCCTCGACACCAGGCTCACCACAAGCGCACGATGGATTCTCTTTACACTTGAAGCGTTTCAAGTATGCAGAGAACCCACCGTGCCCTGTCAAAATTTGTGTGGTTATACTCGTGTGTGTCATCTTCCGCACCACACCGTACGCTATAACCGCGTCCGGAAAGAAGATTTTTGTGCCCGAAGCCGTGTCACCCGTCCGATATCTCCCGTTCCACTCCTCCAGCGTTTCCGACCGGATTCGTCGCTTGACGAATGAAACGGGACACAGGTCGTAGTCCGGCCTTTTCTTCAACCCCAGGGCGGCCTCCTTCGCGAGCTGGTCAGCTCTCTCATTTCCATCCAACCCTGCGTGGGCTTTTATCCAAAACAGGGAGACACTCTTGTTCTGGAGCTTACAGCGTCGTATGGTGTCTCTTGTTTCCACGGCCAAGGGGTGGGGGGAACTTGCGTTGATTACCGACTGAAGGGCCGCCATAGAGTCGCTGAAAATGCCGAACGTGGTTTCACGGGACTTGAGCACTTCCTCTGCCGCTCTTTGCAGGGCCAGGAGTTCAGCCTGGTAGACGGTGCAGTAAGATGGCATGGCAAGCTTGAGGGCCTTTGTCTCGGCAGTGCCGTTCCACAAGGATAGCGCCGCTCCGACTCTGCCCTCAATCTTGCTGCCATCGGTGAAGATCCTCACAGCAAGATTGCTGTGGTTTCGATATTGTTCTTCGTTTACCAGACTTTCGAACTTCAGGTTCATTTGCTCCGCGGGGTGTGGGGCTTCCAGCGCTGGTGCCACCCGCTCTACCTCCCTACCCCCCAGTAAGGGCTGGGGTACACCCCTCCTGGCCTCGTATAATGCAGCTGCTTCTCGAATACGAAGGTCAAGTGGGAGCATCCCAGTCAACACTAGGGCCGAGTTCAGGGAGACAGTACGGTATGCTCTGCACATTTTCTGTGCGATTCCGCGCTGGACGGTCCCAAACTGCTTTATGGTGCCCAACTTTTTCGCAGCCGGTGCCCAGACGCTGGCAGCGTAAAGGATTATGGGCTCTATACACGCAACATACATCAGTCTTATAACTTCTGGATGCAGCCCCCAACTGACCTTTGCAGCTCTACACAACTGCTTGTATATACCGATTGCCTTTTTGCAAACCAGTGAGACGTGGGTATTGAACGTCAGCTTGTGGTCGAAGGTTACACCCAGAAGCTTCATTTCTTTTGACATGCCAATGTCGATCCCCCCCATGCTCAGGCGCGGTGTGTCGTATTTTAGTTTTTTAGTTATAACCATCGCAGTTGTTTTGTGTGGCGCAAATTTCAACTTATTCTCGACACCCCACGCCAAAACATGGTTGAGAGCGGCATTAGCACGTTCCTCCACTTCTAGTGCGGTCTCTCCGTCGAAAACTAAGAGGACATCGTCCGCAAACGCCTGGACGTAGTTTCCCCTGAGCTCTGCTGCTTTGAGGAGGGGGTCTAAGACCAAATTCCACAAGATTGGGCCACCGATTGATCCCTGGACACAGCCTTTGTTAGTATCCTTGCTATATACTTCCCCGCCGTACCTGATTGAGACTTTTCGGTCACTGAGATAGCTATCCATGACCCGCCTAAGGTTTATTGGGCAGTTTTCCTCCGCTAGACGGACTCTTATCGCTGGCCACCAAGCGCTGTCGAATGCTCCCTCTATGTCTAGGGATACGAGTGTTACTATCCTTTTCAGTGCTAGTTTTTGGTTAACGTGTTGCATTAGAGCATAGAGGGAGTCCTCGGTGCTCCTTTGCGGCATGAATCCGTACTGACGGGTGCTCATATTTGGTAGGAGATGGAACTTTAGGCGGGCCACTAGCATTTTCTCGTATATTTTGCCCAGTATAGGCAGTAGTCCGATTGGCCTATACGATTTGGGATTTGAATAGCTGTCTTTTCCAGGCTTCCTCAGTATTATGACCGTAGCCTCCTTCCAGGACGCGGGGAAGTGGTGGTGTTCTAGGCACTTGTTCAGAAATGCTAGGAATAATTTTGGATCGCTGGCAATGGTTTGGCAACAAATATCGGCGGTAAAGCCATCGGAACCCGGTGCCTTCTTAGGATTGAAGGACTCCATTGATTTTATTAGTTCTGCCATCGTAAAAGGTGGATCACAAGAGTCATCTTGCTCGCCAGAGTTCACGCTTTCGGCTTTTCGTCGAATAAATCGGTGATGTGCATTGTCACTTTCAGGGAGGTCTTCTGGATAAAAAGTTTCAGCCAGTAGTTTTACGGAGCCTCTCGCGTCCAGCACATCACCGCTAATTTCCAATGGCAGGTCCTCCTCTCTACGCTGCGTCCTACTAATCACCCTGTAAATTCCTTCCCAAACCCCCTCCCTATCCTGCTTCCCGCAGAATTCCTTCCAACTCTCGGTCTGAGCCTTGGCCGCTTCCAATTCATACTCTTCTTTTTGTTTCAGGTACTCTTCTATGACTTTCGACTTCCGGATTGGGGCGGCAGAGCGAATCCTGCGCTTCTTGGTAGCGACGGTCTTCTTGATCTCATCGAGTCTCTCGGACCACCACGGCAAGGTAAGTTCCTCTTGGACTTTTTTGTTAGGCATTGACTGCTTACATGCTTTGTTGACTGCTTTTGTAAAATTAATTGTTAAAGTGTCAATTTGCTCTGTTTCTGTTATGTTATCTATTTCAGCTGCTGTAAATTTATAGTCTATTTTCAATTGGCCAAGTTTCTTATGAAAATTGGCCCAATTGGCTTTCTTGGTATTAAATTGCCTAGTCGTTCTTTCTACTTTTATTCCTTTAGATTTCTGCAAGAGGATCTTAAACGTGATGCCGTTGTGATCCGAGCTCGTGAGACCTTCGTCAACCCTCCAGTCGTCTATGCGGTCCAGGATGTCATTGGAGCAGGCGGTAACGTCCACATGACTGCTGTAGCGTTTCCCTCCTCGGATAGTGTCGAAAGTCGGTATTTCCCCTCGGTTTAGAATATTCAAGTTAAGCTCGCCGAGAGTTCCTGCCATCTCTTCCCCCCTGAGATCGACCGTTGGGCTGCCCCACCATGTGCTCTTTGCGTTGGCGTCACCTCCAAAGATCATTTTCTTGGAACCGATGGCGAGCCTAATTTGTTTCAGGTGTTCTAAATAGGGCTCAATAGGCTGGTCTGGCTCAAAGTAAAAGGAGACAAGCGTGATCTCCCAGGCACTGGTCTGGATTCCCACCACTGAAATGTTGTTTGTGGTGAGTTTCGGGTACTGTTTGACAGTGAAGTCGGTGTTGAAGACAGCTATTGCTGCTTTGACGGTCCCTTCTCCTATGCCAGTGTTCTGGAAGATTCTAACGCCCCTGTAACTCCTCATTATTTTCGTTGCTGCCACGTACGGTTCCTGAAGAAGCGCCACCGCTATTCCGCGCTTCGTAGCCTCTATTAACAGCTCATTGGTGGCTAGCTTCTTGCGTTGGAGGTTTGCCTGTAATACTCCATAGTGGGTATTTTCTGTTGGGGTGCCCTTAGCAATACGCAACAGTCGATCTGGCCACGTCATCCCATTTCCTGCGTACAGGGCAGTCGTGGCTGAACGCATTGTGCGGCGTGCCGTACTCTATTTTCGCCTTTGTACAGTTTCTACAGGCGGGTGGTGAGCTTGAGAGCCAGTCCGGGCATTCTGCTCTCAGATGGGGACCGCCGCAGTGACTACACAGGTCTGCAGGCTCTTTGCAGAACCGCTTGCCGTGCCCGAAACCCAGACAGCGAGTACATTGAACCAGCGGGGTCTGATCTTCAACCCTGACACGCTGGAGATCAATGTGTACAGTCCCGACATCTATAGCTCGTCGCCAGATGGTGGGAGACACGCATACGATGACGTGGCCAATATGCGGGTTCCGAGTCCTTCTCCTATACTTGACCTCCGCTCTGTTTTCCCCACTGTCGAGGCCGTTAAAAATACCCTGGTTCTGGTTTCTAAACGCGGTTAGGTTAGGTTAGGTTAGGTTAGGTTAGGTTAGGTTAGGTTAGGTTAGGTTAGGTTAGGTTAGGTTAGGTTAGGTTAGGTTAGGTTAGGTTAGGTTAGGTTTTTTTTTTTTTTTTTTTTTTTTTTTTTTTTTTTAGCTTTTTTTTTTTTTTTTTTTTTTTTTATACTTCTACCTCCAACATGATCGGAGCCTATGCCTGTCTGCTTTATCTTTCATACCAGTTCTCGCATTTTTGCCTCTCGCACTTTTATTCCACATACTTTATCTTTCTTTCATTCGTTCTCATTCGAGTCTTTTATGGGTGGGATTCCCAGCTATCAGCGGCTTTCTGAATATCTAAGTTTATTAGATCTATTTATTTACATATATTTATGTTTTGGGTGCGACACATTGAATTGTCACAGTGCATTCCCAGCTATCAGCTGTTTTCTGGATATTTCAGTTTTACTAACTGCACATTTTTATATATATCAGTTTTGGGTGCAACACAAAATAACAATGACACGGTTTTTTTTTTAATATGGCTATACATTAGACCTTATTCTATGTTTTGGTTACATCTGTCTTAACTAGTTTTAAAATAATAAACATTTACTTTCTTATAATTGTCCTTATAAAAATCTTGTACATTTTTCCTTACTCTACGCTTATGTCTAATTTACAATGTTATTTCTTTCTTACAGCTACTTAGGGATAATATTTTACAGATCTTTCCTTATCATAATTTTGTCTTACAGAGACGGGGAGCAGTATTTAGTGTTGCTTTCTACATATATTTATTTATATTCCAAACTTATTTCTATTTTTACATTGTATTAACTTCCTAACTTTTGTTACACTATTTTTTATCTTATTCATACTATGCTAGTCCTTAATATAAGCCATTATATTAGGACAGCATACTTTCTTATACTGTCTTGTTTCTATTTATAACCTGTGATGCTATTTCGCTACAATATTTTAGAAATTCGTTCCTTTTCTTTCCCGTCATCAACTCCGACGCATTCCCGGCAACTAGCTCGACAGCGAGTTGCTGCTCCGTGTCGTATCGCTTTTTTGCGTTCATTTGGCATTCAAACAGAATGTGCGGAACTGACTCCTCGACACCAGGCTCACCACAGGCGCACGATGGATTCTCTTTACACTTGAAGCGTTTCAAGTATGCAGAGAACCCACCGTGCCCTGTCAAAATTTGTGTGGTTATACTCGTGTGTGTCATCTTCCGCACCACACCGTACGCTATAACCGCGTCCGGAAAGAAGATTTTTGTGCCCGAAGCCGTGTCACCCGTCCGATATCTCCTGTTCCACTCCTCAAGCGTTTCCGACCGGATTCGTCGCTTGACGAATGAAACGGGACACAGGTCGTAGTCCGGCCTTTTCTTCAACCCCAGGGCGGCCTCCTTCGCGAGCTGGTCAGCTCTCTCATTTCCATCCAACCCTGCGTGGGCTTTTATCCAAAACAGGGAGACACTCTTGTTCTGGAGCTTACAGCGTCGTATGGTGTCTCTTGTTTCCACGGCCAAGGGGTGGGGGGAACTTGCGTTGATTACCGACTGAAGGGCCGCCATAGAGTCGCTGAAAATGCCGAACGTGGTTTCACGGGACTTGAGCACTTCCTCTGCCGCTCTTTGCAGGGCCAGGAGTTCAGCCTGGTAGACGGTGCAGTAAGATGGCATGGCAAGCTTGAGGGCCTTTGTCTCGGCCGTGCCGTTCCACAAGGATAGCGCCGCTCCGACTCTGCCCTCAATCTTGCTGCCATCGGTGAAGATCCTCACAGCAAGATTGCTGTGGTTTCGATATTGTTCTTCGTTTACCAGACTTTCGAACTTCAGGTTCATTTGCTCCGCGGGGTGTGGGGCTTCCAGCGCTGGTGCCACCCGCTCTACCTCCCTACCCCCCAGTAAGGGCTGGGGTACACCCCTCCTGGCCTCGTATAATGCAGCTGCTTCTCGAATACGAAGGTCAAGTGGGAGCATCCCAGTCAACACTAGGGCCGAGTTCAGGGAGACAGTACGGTATGCTCTGCACATTTTCTGTGCGATTCCGCGCTGGACGGTCCCAAACTGCTTTATGGTGCCCAACTTTTTCGCAGCCGGTGCCCAGACGCTGGCAGCGTAAAGGATTATGGGCTCTATACACGCAACATACATCAGTCTTATAACTTCTGGATGCAGCCCCCAACTGACCTTTGCAGCTCTACACAACTGCTTGTATATACCGATTGCCTTTTTGCAAACCAGTGAGACGTGGGTATTGAACGTCAGCTTGTGGTCGAAGGTTACACCCAGAAGCTTCATTTCTTTTGACATGCCAATGTCGATCCCCCCCATGCTCAGGCGCGGTGTGTCGTATTTTAGTTTTTTAGTTATAACCATCGCAGTTGTTTTGTGTGGCGCAAATTTCAACTTATTCTCGACACCCCACGCCAAAACATGGTTGAGAGCGGCATTAGCACGTTCCTCCACCTCTAGTGCGGTCTCTCCGTCGAAAACTAAGAGGACATCGTCCGCAAACGCCTGGACGTAGTTTCTCCTGTGCTCTGCTGCTTTGAGGAGGGGGTCTAAGACCAAATTCCACAAGATTGGGCCACCGATTGATCCCTGGACACAGCCTTTGTTAGTATCCTTGCTATATACTTCCCCGCCGTACCTGATTGAGACTTTTCGGTCACTGAGATAGCTATCCATGACCCGCCTAAGGTTTATTGGGCAGTTTTCCTCCGCTAGACGGACTCTTATCGCTGGCCACCAAGCGCTGTCGAATGCTCCCTCTATGTCTAGGGATACGAGTGTTACTATCCTTTTCAGTGCTAGTTTTTGGTTAACGTGTTGCATTAGAGCATAGAGGGAGTCCTCGGTGCTCCTTTGCGGCATGAATCCGTACTGACGGGTGCTCATATTTGGTAGGAGATGGAACTTTAGGCGGGCCACTAGCATTTTCTCGTATATTTTGCCCAGTATAGGCAGTAGTCCGATTGGCCTATACGATTTGGGATTTGAATAGCTGTCTTTTCCAGGCTTCCTCAGTATTATGACCGTAGCCTCCTTCCAGGACGCGGGGAAGTGGTGGTGTTCTAGGCACTTGTTCAGAAATGCTAGGAATAATTTTGGATCGCTGGCAATGGTTTGGCAACAAATATCGGCGGTAAAGCCATCGGAACCCGGTGCCTTCTTAGGATTGAAGGACTCCATTGATTTTATTAGTTCTGCCATCGTAAAAGGTGGATCACAAGAGTCATCTTGCTCGCCAGAGTTCACGCTTTCGGCTTTTCGTCGAATAAATCGGTGATGTGCATTGTCACTTTCAGGGAGGTCTTCTGGATAAAAAGTTTCAGCCAGTAGTTTTACGGAGCCTCTCGCGTCCAGCACATCACCGCTAATTTCCAATGGCAGGTCCTCCTCTCTACGCTGCGTCCTACTAATCACCCTGTAAATTCCTTCCCAAACCCCCTCCCTATCCTGCTTCCCGCAGAACTCCTTCCAACTCTCGGTCTGAGCCTTGGCCGCTTCCAATTCATACTCTTCTTTTTGTTTCAGGTACTCTTCTATGACTTTCGACTTCCGGATTGGGGCGGCAGAGCGAATCCTGCGCTTCTTGGTAGCGACGGTCTTCTTGATCTCATCGAGTCTCTCGGACCACCACGGCAAGGTAAGTTCCTCTTGGACTTTTTTGTTAGGCATTGACTGCTTACATGCTTTGTTGACTGCTTTTGTAAAATTAATTGTTAAAGTGTCAATTTGCTCTGTTTCTGTTATGTTATCTATTTCAGCTGCTGTAAATTTATAGTCTATTTTCAATTGGCCAAGTTTCTTATGAAAATTGGCCCAATTGGCTTTCTTGGTATTAAATTGCCTAGTCGTTCTTTCTACTTTTATTCCTTTAGATTTCTGCAAGAGGATCTTAAACGTGATGCCGTTGTGATCCGAGCTCGTGAGACCTTCGTCAACCCTCCAGTCGTCTATGCGGTCCAGGATGTCATTGGAGCAGGCGGTAACGTCCACATGACTGCTGTAGCGTTTCCCTCCTCGGATAGTGTCGAAAGTCGGTATTTCCCCTCGGTTTAGAATATTCAAGTTAAGCTCGCCGAGAGTTCCTGCCATCTCTTCCCCCCTGAGATCGACCGTTGGGCTGCCCCACCATGTGCTCTTTGCGTTGGCGTCACCTCCAAAGATCATTTTCTTGGAACCGATGGCGAGCCTAATTTGTTTCAGGTGTTCTAAATAGGGCTCAATAGGCTGGTCTGGCTCAAAGTAAAAGGAGACAAGCGTGATCTCCCAGGCACTGGTCTGGATTCCCACCACTGAAATGTTGTTTGTGGTGAGTTTCGGGTACTGTTTGACAGTGAAGTCGGTGTTGAAGACAGCTATTGCTGCTTTGACGGTCCCTTCTCCTATGCCAGTGTTCTGGAAGATTCTAACGCCCCTGTAACTCCTCATTATTTTCGTTGCTGCCACGTACGGTTCCTGAAGAAGCGCCACCGCTATTCCGCGCTTCGTAGCCTCTATTAACAGCTCATTGGTGGCTAGCTTCTTGCGTTGGAGGTTTGCCTGTAATACTCCATAGTGGGTATTTTCTGTTGGGGTGCCCTTAGCAATACGCAACAGTCGATCTGGCCACGTCATCCCATTTCCTGCGTACAGGGCAGTCGTGGCTGAACGCATTGTGCGGCGTGCCGTACTCTATTTTCGCCTTTGTACAGTTTCTACAGGCGGGTGGTGAGCTTGAGAGCCAGTCCGGGCATTCTGCTCTCAGATGGGGACCGCCGCAGTGACTACACAGGTCTGCAGGCTCTTTGCAGAACCGCTTGCCGTGCCCGAAACCCAGACAGCGAGTACATTGAACCAGCGGGGTCTGATCTTCAACCCTGACACGCTGGAGATCAATGTGTACAGTCCCGACATCTATAGCTCGTCGCCAGATGGTGGGAGACACGCATACGATGACGTGGCCAATATGCGGGTTCCGAGTCCTTCTCCTATACTTGACCTCCGCTCTGTTTTCCCCACTGTCGAGGCCGTTAAAAATACCCTGGTTCTGGTTTCTAAACGCTTTAAGAACGTCTTCGTCGGTATTGACTACCAAGACGTTCTTCAAGATCAGAAGTGGGTCCTTATTTTTAACCTCCTCGACATTGAGGTCAAATCCTTCTTTTTGGAGTCTGTCCTTTATCTTTGTCCTTTCCTGCTCGGTTTCCAGTCCTATGATTACTTTGCGATCCTTGGCTTTCCTGACTTTTTCGACCTTTATCCAACCGTCTTTTGCGTTGACCGCTTTTCTTACTCTATCTAGGACCTCGTCACCGGTCTCTGTCTCGTCCTTGGATGTGACCACAACCGAGTGCAAAGTACTACGCTTTGGCAGTGACTTTAACCCTCTAGTTGCGGCCACACTCGCGTAAGTATTGCCCTTTTCCAGGAAATCCCTCTGGTTGTCAATGGTTACCTTAAGCTCCTCTATCTTCTTGTTGCTCTCTGCTAAGAGCTTTGCGTGTTGTTCTATAGTGGCTATTATCTTACCTGTTTCAAAATTTTGAGAAGGAGGGGGAAGAATCGATTTTTCGGCTAGTGTGGTTTCTCCTGCTAGTGAGGGCCCTTCCTTAGATGTTTTTTGTTTGAGCCCTTTCAGCTCCGATTCGACTTCTTTGACTAGTTGGTAGAGTCGTTCAGTTGCTTCAGTAATGCCGGTCTTTATCTCCGTTTTTGTGTTTCTGGAGCTGCTAAGGTGGAGTTTGGCCTTAGTAAGACAGGCTTTGGCCTCCGCTGTTCGGTCTGCGTACTTACTTTTTGGCGGTGTGCTCTCCTGCGTAAAAGCGAGCTTTAATTTATTTCTCGCAGGACCGGCCTGCGATGTCATTTCGGTTGTGGGGCTGCTACTTGTGGCCCTTTCCCCTATATTTCGTCTAACATTTGGGGGGGTAGCTGCCCCCTGTTTCGATGGTGACTTTTCACCTTCGGCTGCCTTTAATGGCGTCCTAAAACCGAACATGTTGCGAGGTATACGTCAATATTGTAGAGAAGAAAGTCAAAAGGGACGATGGATTCAAGAGGAAATATCGTCAATAGGGACGATAGGGTCCAATGTAAAGAACGTCAATAGGGACGATAGAATAAAAACAAGACAGAATAACAATAACAAACAATTATAATAAAACAAGTCAAGACAAAGTCTTAACCAATGTCTAATAAAAAATAAAAAAATAATAATAATAAAAATACAGTCAGTCTCTACGGAGGCTCTACACAGGCTTTCGGCACTCTGGGTACTTTTATTTGCTCTACATATAAAACAGCATCAGTTTTGGCTATCAAAACCTATTTTTTGCCTTTTTGCATTAATGGCTCTATGTAGAGTCTGCCTAATTATTTCAGTGGATAGAGCCCGCCAAGCCCAATCCAACGACCCCAAACACGGGGCACCCAGCCCTAAGCGTTACGGAGAAATCAAGCTTCAAAGATTCTGGTTACCATCCAAGATGGCGGCCAGAATGTGGTTCAAACCCGATTTCTCCGCAACCACCCGACCGAATTGTACCGTGCTTGGGCTTATCTGGCAGAGCTCGACAAGATCTATACACTGATTTACTTTTCAGGCTGAAAAAGATTTTTGTGCTGAAAATGCCTGAAAGCTTACGCAAGAGTGAGACAAGCAGAATTCAATCACCCCAAAACAAATCTCGTCGCTGTACGACCCCCCGCTACGGAGATATGGGTGTTTGAATTTTTGCCAAGATGGCGGCACAACTGTCAAAGTCAGTCTTTGGCAGGTGATACCTCCGGCGCTGCCGGTCGCAGAACAGTCGAGTTTGGGCTCCTCGGGCTTGCCCCGACTCGCTCCTTCCTGTGAGGCAAATTTCAGGATCCTGAAAAATTTCAGCCCGAAAACGCCTGAAATCTAACCTAAACGAAAGAATTTTTCCCCGCGAACCACAATATCGAAACGGCAACCCTCTACGACCTCCGAGTCCGGAACTACGCAGGATTGAACTTTTCCAAAATGGCCGCCCTAATGTCAAAGGTTGACTTCAGGTGGCCGTAACTCCGTCCTCGTTTATCGTAGAGAGACGCGGTCTCGGGTGCGGCGCTTGGTCTGTCCTCCTCTATCTGGCAAACCAAGTTTCAGGACTGAAAACTTTCAGGACTGAAAAATTCCTGAAACTTACAGGAAATGTTTCCCGTTGTATCTCCCTGGGAACCGTGGAAATCCGAATGTTCTGCGCCCAATAGCTTCCGAGATAAACTATGTTAAAGTTGTCAACCGCAAAAAACCAATATGGCTGAAAAGTCTATTTTCTGAGTTTTTGGAGCTATAGGGGGCTAATTTGGACTTAAACTAATCGGAATCTATGTTCTAAACACAAATTTAAGGTCAAAATATTTTTTAAACGAATTGTTTCTAATTAAATTGAGAAATTGATTAAAAATATTGTAGCTTTGCAGCCCTTAAACATAAAAATCTGAAAAAAATATTTAAAAACGTGTAAAATAAGGTTCTATGACTTGACTATATCAGAAAATAAACTTTGTTAATTTTTGGTACAATTTTTAGGAAAAAACTGAAAAAAGTACAATTTTGGTATTATTCAATTAAATAAAGACATAAAAAATCAAAAATTAATCTTAATTTATTCTTCCGATGAGCGCGCAGCGGGAATCACAAGAAAAAATGGGGGTCCTGCCTGAAAATTTCTCAGGACAGGGGTCCAAAGTTGATGTCTTATAATATAAATATCTTTGTACCTGATATAGGTAAAAATCCAAAAATTGCGTTGTTGGTCTCGTCTTCGTACCTCCTGCTCTTCCTCAAAAAATCAGCAATCGGAAACACCCCGTTCAGAAAACACGTGCTCCAGTTTTGAGGTTAGTTTCACAGTTTTTGGCAGTTTTCTCAGGAACGTGCAGTCGGAATTTTTCACGCTGTACGTCGTTGACTGCGTCTTCTCGAGCCTCACAATATGATGTCGTAAAAATGTGGGGTCCTCGATCGTTCTGCGGAGTTGTGGGACTCCGAAGATTTCCCAAGTCCAAAATTTTTCAGTTTTTCACTGTTAACTTTTTACCCGGAGTTTTCAGGCTCACGGGGTTTTCACAAGCACTTGCACGGCACTGAGACGAAACTTTTGGTATACTGCACGTCTGTGTAGCGTTAAAAAATACCTTTTAAAAGGATTTTTATGCGCGGAGTGGCTCTAAAAACGATCCGACCGCTACGAGAGCTGGGGGGGTACTGGGTTAGGTTAGGTTAGGTTAGGTTAGGTTAGGTTCCCCCCCGGTGGGTTCCCGCATTGTCGTTGCGGGGGGGCTCAGTAGCCGTGGTTTTCCCCACCCACGGTGAAGCGAAGAGGAACCCGAGGAGGGGCCGCTCGTCAGGGCTTTGTCCGCTAAGCCGACGACGTAGCGGCCAACCAGTTGCGGTGCCGCGGGGCGGCATAGCAACTGGTGCTGGGGGTAGCGGGCCGCGGCGGGAGAGGAGTGGTGTATGGAGATCGCCACTTTCCTCACCTCCGCGGTCTGGACGGAGCTGCCATCGTTGGATGGCGGCCACGGTGGGGCCGCAGGGGAGGAGGAGTGTCGGTATTGCGTAGGCCGCTCTCCCTATCCCCTGCGGCCGAAAAGTGGTAGGCGGCGGGGCCACTGTCCTGACCCGCCGCAGGGGGACCAAGGGTGCCATACACGGGGTCGTTTGGCACCCATGCGCTGTCTGGTGCCCGGGGTGGTCCGGCGTGCTGTGTGTTCTGGTGCGCCGGTGATGGGGGTCATTCCCCTAAGAGGAGGGTCCGGTGACGGACAGCCGCGGCGGGTTCGCGGATGGCTTTCGCGTTCCCGTGTTCCCGCCATAAGCGGCACTGGAGGACACCGTGGAGTTTTAGTGGGTTAGAGTCCCACATAACTGCGCTATCTCCCCGTGGTAGCGCAGTATGCATGAGCATTTCTCCACGTAAAAAAAAAAAAAAAAAATTTTGGCAGGAGTGGGAAATCCTCATGGACGCCCAGACTGCCTCACTTGTGACGCAGTCTGGGCAGTGCCGGACTCTTACCGGCTAAAACCCACTCCTGCCCTTGCTCAGTGTTCCTCTGACATTATCAGAGCCCTTTTTTAGACAGTTTTTTTTTTATTCTTGTCTTCGTTCCTTTTGTTTTGAAGTTAATTTAGTCCTAATTTAGGACGTGGGCAGATCCTGGAAGCGTAAGCTTCTTTTACTCAAGTTTTTTCCATAAATCATATATTTCTATTAACGGATGAACACATACATACATTACATACTACATGATTATACTATTTTTATTTTTGTCTATCTGGTTTTTTTTTTTTTTTTTTTTGTTTTAGTTTAGTATTTTTGAGTCTTCTTATGCTAAGTCTTATAATTATTACTTATGAAACGCTTAATTAATTCTATGACTATCCTAATATATGTACAATATATTATATAGACATATTTTTCTTATTCTATTCTGTAAAGTTTATTCCCTATACTATTATATATACCTACTAATTTAATCAAATATGTCTTTGCTGTTTGTGTTTTTGATGACGCAGGCAGACTCACTACTGCTATCTCAAATAAAACTGTTAATAGTTCCTTATTTTTCAGGTATTGATGGACAACCTGCGCACTTAGGACTGGTGCAGTACTTTGGATGCAGCTTTTCGAGATGGTGACCTGGTGGTGATGGAAAATAACAATTGACCACAACGGTAAGGCGAGTTTGTTTCTAATTTTAGGTGAATGGTCATGGATGATAATTTTGGTGCCTGCTATAAATTGGGACAATTTCTCATGAAATTGGCTGCAATTCATGTTTATTGATTCAAAGCTACTTTTGTGTCTAGTCTGGATGTTAATTTTGCAACCATTACCGTTGTGGCTATTTCCAGGAAGCGCTGACTGCACCTTAGCAGTACGCCACCGATAAGCGTGCTAACGCGTCCCATTTGACGCGAATGGGGCACACACTGTCGAAGGCGTTGTGGTCCGTGCTATCCAGCTTTGCCGACACACAATTGTGGCATTTTGGAGACTCTTCTGCCAGCCGCGACGGACAGTCGGCACGCAGGTGGGGATCACCGCAGTGCACGCAGAGGTCGGCGGGCTTCGTGCACAGCTTCCTGCCGTGGCCGAAGCACAGGCAGCGAGTGCACTGCACCAGTGGAGACTGGTCCTGCACCCGCACCCGCTGCAGGTCGATGTGCACGCGGCCCGCCATGGTTAGCCTCTGCCATACGATCGGGGACACCTGGAGGATGACGTGGCACATGTGGGGGTTCCTCGTCTTACGACGGTACTTCACCCCCAACCTCACATCACCCGCCGGAATGTCCCCGATTAGGTGACTGTTCTGCCTCTGCAGGGCCTGTGTAAGCTCCACATCCGTGTGGCAGGATAGGACGTCTTTAACAATGACGAGCGGGTCTTTATTTTTCATCTCTTCCGCGACCAAACCGCCCGCCTTCCGTATCCTTTCAGTTACCCTGATCAGTTCCTCCTTTGTCCTGAAGCCGACCACCACCTTTTGGTCTTTCACCTTTCGCAGCCGCTCTACCCTTGTGCCCTCATTTCGGGCATCGACCGCCGTCCTGAGCTTCTCAACAACCTCTTCACTCGTGTCCTGTTCATTGACGGATGATACGACCATCGAGTGAAGAGGCTGTTGGATGTTTTGCTTCGGGCCAGCGGTGACTTCCGCGAAAGTCGGGCCCTGGCTTGCGACGTTGCTAGGGGCAAGCTGCAGTTGCCCCGACAGAGCTTGTGTATGTTGTTGGCACTCCAGCAGCACCTGCTTGTGCTGTAGGAGGCCTTCCACAAGGCTCTTCATGAGCTCTGTCGGTGGTTCTGAGGTCGGACTAAGTGCCACGGCTGCTGGTGCGACTGCAGGCGGTTCGGTAGGTACAGGCATGACGGGAACCCTGCTCCGCTCTGACTCTTTGACGAGTTCATAAAGTCTATTAATTGCGTTGAGCACCTCCGTCTTTATTTCGGTCTTAAGGTTGCGAGAGTTGCTTAAATGAAGCTTCGCTTTATTCAGGCAAGCTCTCGCCTCCGCTGTGAGGTTGGGGTACCCAGAGTCAGAGCTCTTAATCGGCTTTGCGATATCCGCGGAAACTCGGCGTGCCACCGGTATGCTGGTAGTTGGTGGTGTGGCGTCACGTTTTGGGGTGACCGGGGACTTTGCCTGGGGCTCGGTTTTTCCGGCCTCCCATTCGCCAATGCTTCGCCTCACGTTAGGAAGCGAGGGTCCAGCCTTTTCCAGCAAACGCGGCGAGGCCCCGGAGCCTGGCGAGCCTGCGGTTTTCTTGGCTGGTGTGCGGAACATTGCGCTGGTAAGTGTAAAAGTTAAATTCATCAATCAAATCGAAAAACAATAAAAATAGTCAGAGGTCACTGGCGAAACTTCTGTGTCCCTGTATAGGGGGGATGCACAGTAAGCAACAAAACACACAGTCAAAAGTTAAATACGTCGTCTGAAGGACGAACGACCGTCAGGTCAATAAAATAACTTAAAATATAAGCAAATCAAAAGCCTTAAGGTAACTAAAAAATGTCAAAACTTTGCCTAAAACCAGAATCCTCCACCTGGCCACTAGTAACAGGGTGGGTGGGCGGGCAAAATTTTTTCGCGTTTTCGTCAATATTATTAGTCAGATGGTGTTAGGTAGCCTAATTAGGAACAACTCAGCTGAAAACAGCGTCAAAATGCGTCACCTGGAAGCAAAGTTATGACGATTCTATGCAAACTTGGTTCGGTCAGGTAGATTTTTGTACCTACCAGCTATATAGAACAAACGAAAATTCTATGTAATAAAGTGGCTATATACGCTAGGCGCACGGGCGAGGTGTCGAAAGACGCGTCTCCGCGCGATCTAGCTAACTATGGCGTTACTGAAAATTGTGCTGAACAAAAATGTTGTTTTTCAGGTGAAAAACGTGAATTTTGAAAGAAAATTTTGACAAAACCAGTAATACCAACTACCCTATATGACTCGGACTCGCGGAACGCGCACCGGAATGCAGGTAAGGCAGGTAAGTATCTATTTCAACTAATTTAAACGGGATTTACAGGAAGAATTTTGAAATAAAAATTATTTTATGTTTCCTATACAAAAATTTGCATGAATTTTCTAAGTCGATGAGCGCGAAAAACTTTTTCGCGTTTTCGTCAATATTATTAGTCAGATGGTGTTAGGTAGCCTAATTAGGAACAACTCAGCTGAAAACAGCGTCAAAATGCGTCACCTGGAAGCAAAGTTATGACGATTCTATGCAAACTTGGTTCGGTCAGGTAGATTTTTGTACCTACCAGCTATATAGAACAAACGAAAATTCTATGTAATAAAGTGGCTATATACGCTAGGCGCACGGGCGAGGTGTCGAAAGACGCGTCTCCGCGCGATCTAGCTAACTATGGCGTTACTGAAAATTGTGCTGAACAAAAATGTTGTTTTTCAGGTGAAAAACGTGAATTTTGAAAGAAAATTTTGACAAAACCAGTAATACCAACTACCCTATATGACTCGGACTCGCGGAACGCGCACCGGAATGCAGGTAAGGCAGGTAAGTATCTATTTCAACTAATTTAAACGGGATTTACAGGAAGAATTTTGAAATAAAAATTATTTTATGTTTCCTATACAAAAATTTGCATGAATTTTCTAAGTCGATGAGCGCGAAAAACTTTTTCGCGTTTTCGTCAATATTATTAGTCAGATGGTGTTAGGTAGCCTAATTAGGAACAACTCAGCTGAAAACAGCGTCAAAATGCGTCACCTGGAAGCAAAGTTATGACGATTCTATGCAAACTTGGTTCGGTCAGGTAGATTTTTGTACCTACCAGCTATATAGAACAAACGAAAATTCTATGTAATAAAGTGGCTATATACGCTAGGCGCACGGGCGAGGTGTCGAAAGACGCGTCTCCGCGCGATCTAGCTAACTATGGCGTTACTGAAAATTGTGCTGAACAAAAATGTTGTTTTTCAGGTGAAAAACGTGAATTTTGAAAGAAAATTTTGACAAAACCAGTAATACCAACTACCCTATATGACTCGGACTCGCGGAACGCGCACCGGAATGCAGGTAAGGCAGGTAAGTATCTATTTCAACTAATTTAAACGGGATTTACAGGAAGAATTTTGAAATAAAAATTATTTTATGTTTCCTATACAAAAATTTGCATGAATTTTCTAAGTCGATGAGCGCGAAAAACTTTTTCGCGTTTTCGTCAATATTATTAGTCAGATGGTGTTAGGTAGCCTAATTAGGAACAACTCAGCTGAAAACAGCGTCAAAATGCGTCACCTGGAAGCAAAGTTATGACGACGGGTTAGGTTAGGTTAGGTTAGGTTAGGTTAGGCCATGGGCGGGCTTAGAGGGTGAGTGGGACGTTTCTCCACATGTGGAGAAACATGGGCGGGCATGGGGGGCCCGCCACCTAGGAGGGCTTGCGCCGGGAGGGTTGTGGAAGTTTGTTTCCCATGGCCCTCCCATCACGGCGATGCGGGAACACCCCTGAGTTTTTAGTGGGTAGACTGTCATTCTGACAGGAGTCCCACATACCCCGTCTCGTCCCCCGCGAGCGGGCATGCATAAAGCATTTTCTCAGCGAGAAAAAAAAAAAAAAAAAAAAAAAAGGCCATGGGCGGGCACGGGGGGCCCGCCACCTAGGAGGGCTTGCGCCGGGAGGGTTGTGGAAGTTTGTTTCCCATGGCCCTCCCATCACGGCGATGCGGGAACACCCTGAGTTTTTAGTGGGTAGACTGTCATTCTGACAGGAGTCCCACATACCCCGTCTCGTCCCCCGCGAGCGGGCATGCATAAAGCATTTTCTCAGCGAGAAAAAAAAAAAAAAAAAAAGGTTAGGTTAGGCCGCAGGGGAGGAGGAGTGTCGGTATTGCGTAGGCCGCTCTCCCTATCCCCTGCGGCCGAAAAGTGGTAGGCGGCGGGGCCACTATCCTGACCCGCCGCAGGGGGACCAAGGGTGCCATACACGGGGTCGTTTGGCACCCATGCGCTGTCTGGTGCCCGGGGTGGTCCGGCGTGCCGTGTGTTCTGGTGCGCCGGTGATGGGGGTCATTCCCCTAAGAGGAGGGTCCGGTGACGGACAGCCGCAGCGGGTTCGCGGATGGCTTTCGCGTTCCCGTGTTCCCGCCATAAGCGGTACTGGAGGACACCGTGGAGTTTTAGTGGGTTAGAGTCCCACATAACTGCGCTATCTCCCCGTGGTAGCGCAGTATGCATGAGCATTTCTCCACGTAAAAAAAAAAAAAAAAAAAAAAAAAAAAAAAAAAAAAAAAAAAAAAAAAGGTTAGGTTAGGTTAGGTTGGGGTTTGTTTGTTTGTTTGTTTCCCATGGCCCTCCCATCACGGCGATGCGGGAACACCCCTGAGTTTTTAGTGGGTAGACTGTCATTCTGACAGGAGTCCCACATACCCCGTCTCGTCCCCCGCGAGCGGGCATGCATAAAGCATTTTCTCAGCGAGAAAAAAAAAAAAAAAAAAAAAAAAAAAAAAAAAAAAAAAAAAAAAAAGGTTAGGTTAGGTTAGGTTTTTTTTTTTTTTTTTTTTTTTTTTTTTTGTTTTGGCAGGAGTGGGAAATCCTCATGGACGCCCAGACTGCCTCACTAGTGACGCAGTCTGGGCAGTGCCGGACTCTTACCGGCAATAATACTACTCTTAATATATATAAATCTCGTGTCACAATGTTTAAGACCAATGGACTCCTAAACCACTTAACCGATTATAATAAAATTCGCACACCATGTGCAGTTCGATCCAACTTGAGAGATAGGATAGTTTAAATCTCAAATTATAGTCGCAATTTTAATTTATTGCTAATTATTTGTCTGTTATTATGTGTTAGGTAATTTCTCCAGTTTCCAACTGGTCAGTCGAGGCTACCACAATTGAGTGGAGAGCTGTGTGCTCAGGCGCTATTTTCCTAGGAGCAGTGGCTACAACGTTTGCATAAGAGGCTCTATTTTCGACCATTTGTCTACTAGTCTCTAGCTCTTTCTGTAACTCCTCCATTTTCAGGTTGCTTTCTTGTATGAGCTTAGCGTGTTTTTCTATTATTTGAGTGAGATGGCCTTGTTTTCCTTCCCCGTTGTTTTCATGTACTGGCTGTTCTGTCTGTGTCCCCTCTACTTTTTTGCTGTTGTCAGCAGGTTTTGAAGACGGTTTCGCAGACTCGGACTCCTTCACTAGTTGGAACAATCTGTCCACCGCCTGTGTGACATCCGACTTGATGTCGGCTCTCAGGTTCCGGGACTCTCCCAGAGCCGTTTTCGCTTTCCTGATACAGGCGCGTGCTTCCGTCACTCTATCAGGGTAATCCTTTTTTTGTTTTTGGGAGATAATTGGCGCCTCTGGGGACATTCTGCATCCTTGTGATTTGTCCTCGATTGCTGCCGCTTTTACCTTTGGCTTCGTAGGTACCAAAAGAACTATACCGCCAGATGTTGTACTCTTCGGCGAGTTTGGGGATTTTTGCGCAGTTTTTGAAGCCTCCCATTCTCCTATGCTCCTCCTCACATTTGAGGATTGCGTCAGTGCCGTCGAGGGACCGGCCCTCTCGTTATCATTGGGAGATCCGCGGGTGACCGGCATTTTCTTGGCCGGAGTTCTGTGTCCGAACATTTTGTTTGGCCACAGGGATGCGTCAGTAAGTACGTAAATTTTTTTTTTTTTTTTTTTTTTGTCAAGTGACAAACGTGTAAAATAGAATAAAATAAAGAATGTAAATTAAAATAATATGCTCTACATATAGTCTGCTATCCCGATTATAAGTTGCAATTATTTGTCAATTATCAATGTGAAAATTAAAATAGCAAAAATAAAAAATATATTTGTAAACTTTACCTAGAGTCCGTTTTAACCGTTTAATAATTGCAATTTGTTGTAAACTACCAAAATACGTGATTAAAATAAATAGGTATATAATTAAACAACTCTATCGAAATAAGCTCTACCTAGAGTCCACTCTCAGTTACAAAAACACGGTATTCCGGCCATGCAGAGAAAACAAAAAACCAGGTCAAACACAATTATTTTACTTTGTCAACCCTCCTAGAGACTCTACCTAGAGACACTCCCGCCTTGTAGAGTGCCTAGGGTCTGTTCTATCCCAAACCGAAAACCCCAAGTGATTCGGACTACGGGTCTCGAAGTTATGGACAAAAATGTCCAAGGAGGCAATTTCAACCCCAGAGACCAAGTTGAAATGTAAAAGTTGGGGTAGGGGGATGAAACTTTGTCAAAATGATCTGAGGGGTCTCGAAGGGTTTGTCTTCTGTACAAACCGTGGGGGGGGTCAGGGGGGGGTACCCGATAAAAATGGTCAGATTTGGCCTAGGACGCTTAGTTTTCCTGTAAACTGAAAACACAGTTATCGTGCGGTTTTCAGGACAGCCCACGTTCAAGTTAAAAAATCACAACTCAAAAAATAATCGTACAAAATTTTTTCAAAAATTTTTCTAAGGAAGATGATTAAACTTAATATTAAAATATGTTAAAAAAATATTTATGATACATAAAAACTTTTGGGAAATACCTATTTGAAAACCGAACTGCCGAAACCAACAACTGCAAAATATAGTTTTTCTGAAATTTATCAATGAAAATATAAAATTTTGGTAAAATAAAATTTAATTATGATATATGGGACTAAAAATGCGTCAAATGGCACCTGCCCCCCTTTTATAGAATTAATAAGTAAATTTAGGTAAAAGTTAGGTAAAAGTTAGGTATTTCAATAGGTATTTTAGAAATTAAAATAACTCAGCAAGTATGTGAGAGAAAATTCTGAAATTTTGCACATATATTGTCTATAAAGTAAACAGTCTAAAAATAAAATAAAAAACAGGGGTAAAAGATCGTTCCTACGAGCTAGGGCTGTCACAAAAATGGTTGGTCTTGAAAGATCTTGAAAAAATTATATCTTCGCTCCCAGGGCACTTAGAAACATGCAAGAAATTGTTAAATGTTGCTTACGTAGTCCTCTTCCAGATGTAATGGTGACTGTGAACCTGAGAACGCTGGTTCTGAAGTCGCGCTGCACGTGGTTTTCAGTTTTTCCCCCGTAGTTACGAGGGGTGAGGCGGGAAAAATCCGAAACTTTGCCAAGATGTACAGCAAAGTGTTCCCCTCAAAACAGCAGTACAAAAACAGGGGGTTACCGCGATAAATCCGGCGCCGCACGCAGATAATGGTCTTCAACACGTGATTTTTCGAGGTTTAACCTCCAAAAATACGGTTTTCGGGATTTCCAGGGAAAATCAACAGGACTTCCACCGGGACACTGCACTATTTATATAGAACGCACTGAGACACGCACTTTGGTACTATTTTTGTGTTAAAATTCGCACTTTGACTTATTTAAAGGATTTTTCGAGCGCGGAGCGGCTTAAAAATGATCTGCTCGCGGCGAGGGGTGCCGCGCAACTGGTTAGGTTAGGTTAGGTTAGGTTAGGTTAGGTTAGGTTAGGTTAGGTTAGGTTAGGTTAGGTTAGGTTAGGTTAGGTTAGGTTAGGTTAGGTTAGGTTAGGTTAGGTTAGGTTAGGTTAGGTTAGGTTAGGTTAGGTTAGGTTAGGTTAGGTTAGGTTAGGTTAGGTTAGGTTAGGTTAGGTTAGGTTAGGTTAGGTTAGGTTAGGTTAGGTTAGGTTAGGTTAGGTTAGGTTAGGTTAGGTTAGGTTGTTAGGTTAGGTTAGGTTAGGTTAGGTTAGGTTAGGTTAGGTTAGGTTAGGTTAGGTTAGGTTAGGTTTTTTTTTTTTTTTTTTTTTTTTTTTTTTTTTTTTTTTTTTTTTTTTTTTTTTTTTTTTTTTTTTTTTTTTTTTTTTTTCGGACTAGTTCCGCCAACGTGATTGGCGCCTATTCTTTATCTTCAACCTCGTCCATACCAGTTCTCGCTTACATGCCTCTCGTACTTCCATGCTACATACTTTATCTTTCTGTCATCCATCTCCGTTCATCCTGTGGGTGGGACTCCCACTTTTAACTACTTCCTATTCTTCTACTTTATTTAATTTACTACTTTATTATATTCTTATGTTTAGGGGATTAACTTACACAGGTGTTTTGTTTTTATTTTACACAATTAAAAGTCACTGGTTTACAAAATGCTTACCAATCTTAAACTAATTACACAATAATCATTATTTCTTTCTTACTTCTACTTATCTTAAACATACAATTTTCTTATCCTACTACAAAATACTTGTTCATATAAATCTAACCAATTATGGCAATAACGTTCTTAACCTACTGCTTAATCTACTTGTAAATGTAATACACTAATTTCCTATGTTACTATTACTATATATACAATATAATACGAAACATAGTTGTCTTATCTTGTTCTGTTTCTTTTAATTACTTTTTCGGCTATATTCTCACAGTAGGCTAATAATTCGTTTCTACTATTACCCAGCATTATTTCGCCTACGGTTTCTCTCTGTACTCTTTTGCCTATTTGTTGTTCTAGGTTGTACCGTTCTTTTGCGTAGATTGGGCACTCTAAAATGAGGTGTGGGACTGATTCCGCTTTATCGGGGTCACAGTGGCACGATGGGCTCTCTTTACACTTAAAGCGGTTCAAGTATTCCGAGAACCCGCCGTGCCCCGTTAAGATTTGCGTGAGCACGCCTGTTGGCCTCACCCGTTGTACAATACGGTAGGCAGCTACAGCATCCGGAAGGAACATTTTCGTCACTGAGGCCGTCTCGCCAGACACATATCTCCGGTTCCACTCACCAAGCGAATCCAAACGGATTTGACGCTTGATGTATGAGACCGGACACTGGTCATAGTCCGGCTTCCTCCGTGACGACAATGCCGCCTCCTTAGCCAGCTCATCCGCACGCTCGTTCCCCAGCAGTCCAGCGTGGGCCTTGACCCAAAAGAAAGAAACATCTTTGTTCTGGTCCAACGCCCGAGTCAAATTTGCTCGTGCACGGACCGCCAGAGGGTGGAGGGAGCCATGGCTTGCAAGCGTCTGCAATGCTGACATTGAGTCGCTGTACACTCCATAGCTCGTCTCCTTGCGTCTGAGGATTACATCCGTTGCCTTGCAGATAGCTAGTAGTTCCGCCTGGTAGACAGTGCAGTACGCGGCGAGACTAAGTTTGAGGTTCTGGATTTCGCCTTCATTGTCCCACAAGGACAATGCAGCTCCAACCTTCCCCTCAATCTTGCTGCCGTCAGTGAATATTCGCACTGCCTGCACATTATGACTGTCCACAAGCTGTTGGTCTGCCAGGCACATGAACTCCAAGGCCATTTGTTTGGCAGGGTGAGATGTTTCTGCAAATCTCACCATACTCTCAATCACCCTGTCTCCTGGCACAAACTGGGACGACCCTCTTCTCGCCTCATACAGGGACGCTGCCTCTTGCACGCGAAGGTCTAGAGGCAGTATCCCAGCCAGCACCAGTGCAGCGTTGAGTGAGACTGTACGGTAAGACTTGCAGAGCTTCTGGACGAATCCTCGTTGGACAGAGCCTAGCTTCTTCCGTATACCCAACTTTTTCGTAGCGGGGGCCCAGGCTCCAGCCGCGTACGTAACTATTGGTTCAATCGTGGCCGTGTAAATGATGTGTATGACCTCCCTGTTTAGTCCCCAGCTTACTTTCGCCGCCCTCGCCAGTTGCTTATAAATTTCCGCCACCTTTATGCAGACATTCTTTGTGTGTTCGCTGAACGTTAGTTTGTCGTCTATGGTGAGCCCAAGCAGCTTCATGCTCCCGACCATACCAATGTCGACCCCAGCCATGCTCAGAATTGGGGTGTCGTACTTAAGCTTGTTGGTTATTAACATCGCACAGGTTTTGTGCGGTGCAAACCTAAGCTTATTTCTGACGCCCCAGCTCTGAACACGGGCGAGAGCCGCATTGGCAGCCCTGGAGACTTCAGCCGCTGTGTCACCATCCACTACCAAGACTACATCGTCTGCAAAGGCCTGCACGAAGTATCCCTTTCCTTCTAGATCTTGCAATAGCGGGTCCAACAGAAGATTCCATAGTATTGGACCACCAATTGACCCTTGGACACAGCCCTTGTTTGTCTCTCTTATGCATTCCTCCCCAGCATACCTCACTCTTACTTTTCTGCAGTCGAGGTAGCTGTCAAGTAGCCTCCTGGTATTTACCGGGCACCTTTCCTCAGCCAGCCTGACTTTGATTGCTGGCCACCAGGCGCTGTCGAAGGCGCCCTCTATATCCAATGACACCAGGACAATTAGCTTCTTCAGCCTCAACTTGTCCTGCACGTGCTTTATTAGCGTATATAGGGCGTCCTCGGTGCTCCTCTGGGGCATAAAGCCAAACTGACGAGTACTAAGCCGCGGCACAAGCTGCCACTTGATTCTCGCCACTACCATCCTCTCCAGGACCTTCCCCAGGACCGGCAGAAGACCTATCGGTCTGTACGACTTGGGGTTCATGTAATTTTCCTTGCCCGGTTTTCGGAGGACGACCACCGTTGCCTCCTTCCAGATGTCCGGGAAGTGTGCCAGTTCTAGGCATTTGTTGTATAGGGCAAGGAAAGCGTCCAGGTCCTGGTAGATCGCTCGACTGCAGATGTCCGACGTAAATCCATCCATTCCGGGGGCTTTCTTTGGATTAAAATGGCCCACGGCTGTTTTCAGCTCCAGCGGTGTAAATGGTGGGTCATGGTATTCATCATGCTGCCATTCATTTACCCGTCTGGCTGCTTCCCTAATGAGCCTGTGGTCTGCGTTATCCTCTTCCGCTGTGTCCTTTGGATAGAATGTGTCGGCGAGCAAGGCTGCCGATTCCTGCGGGTTCAGAAATGCACCATCGTTCATCAGGGTCAGATCTTCTTGTCTCCTGGTGGTCCCCCTGATAACTCTATATATGCCCTCCCACAGGCCTTCTCCGTCTTGTCTTTCGCAGAAATTTTTCCAGCTGGCAACCAGAGCTTTCTTGGCTTGGCACTCATACTCTTCTTTTGCTTTCAGGTACTCGTCGACGACCATCGCTCTCCGGACCGGTGCGGCATTGCGGATGCGGTTCTTCTTTGTAGCGACTTCCTTCCTCGTCGCAGCGAGCTCCTCGGACCACCACGGAATTTTAAGTTTTTGTTTACTATTAATTTTAGGGATGGCCTCTTCACATGCTCTGCCCATTAAATTTTGATAAGTTACTATTAAATTTTCCAATTCATGTTTATTCCCCATCCTATTTATACTTTCTACATTAACATTATTTTCAATTTTATATTCCCCCATTTTAGATTTAAATTTTTCCCAATTAGCTTTTTTAGTGTTGTACTTCCTTGTTGTCCTGGTAATACTTATCCCTTTTTCCTTTTTTACCCTAACATTAAATATTATGGTGTTGTGGTCCGAGCTCGTTACCCCTGTGTCGACCAGCCAGCCGTCCACCAGGTCAAATAGGTCGAGCGAGCATGCCGTGACGTCCACGTGGCTCTTGTATACTACGCCACCTCTTACTGTGTAAAAAGTCGGCGTATCTCCTGTGTTCAGTACCTGAAGCTCCAACTCTTCCAGGGTCCCGGACATCTCTTCACCCCTGGGGTCTTCAATGGTGCTACCCCACCAGGTGCTCTTTGCATTCGCGTCTCCGCCTATTAGTAGTTTTCCGGTGCCCAGCTCTAACTTTATTTTGGTCAGCTGATCCAAGTAAAGCCCTATGGGTTGGTCTGGCTCAAAGTAATAAGAAACTACTGCGATTTCCCAGGCTTTGGTCCGGATCCCCACCACCACGATGTTATTGGTGGTGAGTTTCGGGTAGGGGATGACATCCAGGTCATCATCAAAGACGGCTATTGCCGCCTTAACCCTCCCGCTTCCTTCAACCTGGCACTGGTAGATTCTCGCACCACGGTAACTCTTCATACTCCTAGCCCCCCCCACATAAGGTTCCTGGATCAATGCCCACGCAATTGGTCGCTCACTGGCCTCTAAAAAGAGTTCGGTGGTTGCCAGTTCCTTCCTTTGTAGGTTGGCTTGGGCTACTACATATCCTCTGGTTGGGGTGCCTGCCCTGTCGCCCGTATCCACTTTAGCAATACGCTACCCTGGCTCTGGCCAGAACCTCACATCTCTTTCTGACTGGGCATTCGTCGCTGAATGCATTGTGTTCAAAGTTATCCAACTTTGAATGCACACAGTTACAGCATGATGGGGCTGTCCCGGCCATCCATTCTGCGCACTGCGTCCTCATGTGAGGGCCCCCACAATGACTGCACTTTTCCACTTGCTCCTTACAGAGCCGTCTTCCATGCCCAAAACCTAGGCACAGGGAACACTGGACCAGCGGAGTCTGGTCAGACACTCTGATCCTCTGCAAGTCGATGTAGACAGCCTGTCGATCCTGCAGCCTATTCCATAGCTTTGGGGAAACCCTGAGGACTACATGGTGAGTGTGTGGGTTCCGTGTCTTCTTCTTGTAAAGTACCTCTACCCGGTCTTCCTCTTTCGTAAGCTCTACGAACACATCCTTATTTTGGTTTCTAAGAGCCTTGAGGATGTCTTCGTCTTTGTTGTAAGTCAAGACGTCCCTCAGGATAACCAAAGGGTCCCTGTTTTTGACGTCTTCAACCTTCAACAGCTCCCCCACACTCGCCAATCTGTTCTTAATCCTTTCTCTTTCTTCTTCCGTTTTACATCCTAGTACTACTTTCCTGTCTTTTGCTTTCCGTATCCTATCCACTGTAACCCATCCCTCCGTCGCGTTGACTGCCTTTCTGATATGGTCGATGATTTCGTCCCCAGTTTCAGTTTCCTTGGTGGAGGTGACCACAATGGAGTGAAGAGCCGTCTGCTTTGGAGGTTGCTTTATAGGCTGACTTGCCGCTACACTAGCGTAGGAGAACTTCTCCATATGCTCTTCGCCAGTCTTTAGTGCCTCTTTCAGCCTATCTAGCTTCTCACTGTTATCCCGCAGGTTTTGGCTGTGATCCTCCAGGGCCTTTTTAAGAGACTCCATGTTTATCTCCATGCTGGAAACTATTTCTTTCTCTTCTTCTTCCTCCGCTTGCGCCTGTGTCCCCTTTGTTTTTGTTATGATTTTTGGGGGTGGGGCTCGTCCTTTCTCCTGTTCAGACTCTTTTATGAGCAAATAGAGCCGATCCGCCTGAGCCTTGACCTCTTCTTTAATCTCCCTTTTCGTCGTTTTGGAGTTTGTCATGTGGGCCTTTATTTTGTTCAGGCATATTCTGGCCTCCGCGACTCTAGTTTTTGTGGCCGGCGGACTCAGGAAGACAATCTCGAGGGATGGTCGCTGTGCCTTCTCCGGTGTTGACTTAATCGGCGTTTTTACAGCAGCTTCCGTCACCTGGTGCGTCACGTTACTTGCTGGCTTTCCAGCCTCCCATTCACCCACACTTTTCCTGACACTCTGTGTGGAGGATCCAGCCTCTTCTGTGGGGTTCGGGGGGCTTTTGTTTGCCAGGTTTGCTGGCTTCTTAGCGGGTGTGCGGATACCAAACATCTTATTTGGATTCGGTTTCGAACTAGTCCGACGTCAATGAGGTATTGTATAGAGTACCCCTGTCTAGTGTAAATAACAAAACAAACAACAATAACGGTAAAATAAATAACAACAAGCAATAAAACAACAAATAAATAGATTCTAAAGAATCTTGTCAGCTGTACTTTAATATTTTTTATTTCGGTTTAGGAACCTACTAGTTGGCGTACGCGGCTGTGAGGTAACAGGCGCTCTCCAGTGAAATCTACTAATAACCTAAATGGTAGGTTTTGTCGTCGGTAGAATGAGATATGATAATTCCCACAGATGACTCTACCCGCGCTGTGCTGTTTACGATCCAAACAATCTACGCTGAGAAAGGATGTGGAAAGATAATGCGCTGGTCAGTACTTTGCTTGTCAATGCCTCTGTGAGAATATAGGTCCGTTCAGTTCAAAGTTGTCACAGCTAAGTATTTATAGAGACTTGCTCTGTCAATTATTCTTAAAATTAATTTTGACCGCTGTCTGGTGTCAAACCCTAGGGCTGTCAAACACAATAATTTAGCTCTATGTAGAGTCGATCTCTACTTACTAAGAGACAGGTCTCGCCGATCTCCTTCCGATGAGCCCAAACACGGCTACTCTAGCCCTAAGGACCACCGAGATATCGCTATCCAAATTTTTGGGTTGCCAATCCAAGATGGCGGCTGGTAATCGGTTATCTGAGGTTATCTCCGGGGTCGTTAGTCCAAATATCACCGTGCTTGGACTCCCCTGACTGAGCCCAACATAAGCTATCCTCCGGTGTAGTTTTCAGGCCGAAAAACTTCGGGTCCTGAAAACCGCTGAAAAGTTGCTAGCAAGGTAGGGAAGGGTCATCCAAAGTCCCCAGAGAAAACCCGAGCTTTCTACGACCCCCGGTTCAGGTTCTGTTTGAGTCCAAAGATCGTTTGACAGTTAGCGAACTGTCAATGTCAATTTCCAAACAGGGCTAACTTCCCCCCCAGTGGTCGCAAAACGCTCGTGTTTGGGCTTTTCTGGCTTGGCTCCTCCCACTCTAGCCCGCAAAGCAGTCTCCAGGGTCCCGAAATCCCTCGGCACAAAAACACTTAAAACCTAGTGGGTAGGGTGGGTACTATCGTCCCAACTGCACCTAAGAAAACGGCAGCCTTCTACGACTACCGAGTCCAGAGCTAAGTAGAGTACAAGTTTTTCAAAATGGCGTCCAAAATGGCGGCTGTTTTGTTAACTTTGGCTACTATGGGCCAAAACCAGTCGAGTTTGGTCTCTTTGGATTGGGCTTGAAGAGCCCAGGCCAGATCTTGCAAATTATATCCCGAAAAAACAAACCCCGATTTATACGAGCCAAAAAACACCCCAATTTCGACTAAAACAACGACTGTACAAAAACTTACAGACTAAAAATGTGTCACTCTTACAATTAGTGCTATAATTATCTTAAACTATTTTTAGCTAGTGGTTACTGAGATGTTGAGCCCCTATTTGGTACCCCTCGTGTCAACCCTTAAATTTTAAAAATTTCTAATTCGATAAATAAAAGAGACAATTTCCTGAAATTTTGTAGTTATGTAGAAGTTATTAGGGCCCTTTAGATGAATTAATAAAAATGGGGGGTTATCGCGACAAATAATAAAATATGAATTTTTAAAAATTTCGAAAAAATTTAAAATGCTATATCTCAATAACCACTTCACCTTTTTGGTTGCTTGAAACGCCGAATGGTCCCAATCGACGCCCTCCTTCGAAGCCGCTCGGTGCTATTGGCCGCACTCAACTGGAACCGGTACCACGTGGCCACGTGGCGAGGAGTTTTTCCCAGTTTTCTCTGAGCGCGTGGCCCGGAAAAATCCGGAAGATGCTCCAAGTTGTAGGCCTCAATGAGGCGCACCGCCTGGCACCAAAAAATTGTGGTGTCACCGCGCTTATTCTCGCAGCGTTTTAAGTTTTACGTCTGGAATTTTCACAATTTTCACTTTTTCGGTGATTTTTAAACTTTGCCGGGCACTTTCGATCACGCACTTTTCACTATCGGATAAACCGTATTTTTCTGCACAATAAGATGGTAAACTCGATGATAATCGGTTAAAAAATACCACTTTTACGTATTTTAACAGAATATTTTTGCGCGGAGCAGCCTTTGGCACGTGTTATCGTCGCGGGGGGTGACCGCGGTCTCTGGTTAGGTTAGGTTAGGTTAGGTTAGGTTAGGTTAGGTTAGGTTAGGTTAGGTTAGGTTAGGTTAGGTTAGGTTAGGTTAGGTTAGGTTAGGTTAGGTTAGGTTAGGTTAGGTTAGGTTAGGTTAGGTTAGGTTAGGTTAGGTTAGGTTAGGTTAGGTTAGGTTAGGTTAGGTTAGGTTAGGTTAGGTTAGGTTAGGTTAGGTTAGGTTAGGTTAGGTTAGGTTAGGTTAGGTTAGGTTAGGTTAGGTTAGGTTAGGTTAGGTTAGGTTAGGTTAGGTTAGGTTAGGTTAGGTTAGGTTAGGTTAGGTTAGGTTAGGTTAGGTTAGGTTAGGTTAGGTTAGGTTAGGTTAGGTTAGGTTAGGTTAGGTTAGGTTAGGTTAGGTTAGGTTAGGTTAGGTTAGGTTAGGTTAGGTTAGGTTAGGTTAGGTTAGGTTAGGTTAGGTTAGGTTAGGTTAGGTTAGGTTAGGTTAGGTTAGGTTAGGTTAGGTTAGGTTAGGTTAGGTTAGGTTAGGTTAGGTTAGGTTAGGTTAGGTTAGGTTAGGTTAGGTTAGGTTAGGTTAGGTTAGGTTAGGTTAGGTTAGGTTAGGTTAGGTTAGGTTAGGTTAGGTTAGGTTAGGTTAGGTTAGGTTAGGTTTTTTTTTTTTTTTTTTTTTTTTGTTTTGGCAGGAGTGGGAAATCCTCATGGACGCCCAGACTGCCTCACTAGTGACGCAGTCTGGGCAGTGCCGGACTCTTACCGGCTAAAACCCACTCCTGCCTGTGCTCAGTGTCCTCTGACATGATCAGAGATCTTATTGGCCTTCTTTTCTGCTTTTTATCCAATTTTAATTTTGTAGCTTGGATAGCTTCTTATCTTATTAGGCTAACATTTTACATGACTTATATTTTTATCATTTATATTATTATTTTTGTATTTGTTTTTTTTTTTTTTTATTTTTTTTTTTTTGCTTATACCTATACTATTTTCTATTACCAAGTTAATATCTATACATTATTTCCTATATGCTAGTCAATATATTATATACTAATATATTTATTTAACATAATTTTCTTATTCTATTTATTTCTATTTATAACTATGTTTGCTATTTCTATGATATATTTAATAAATGTTTCCCTTAATTTCTTATTTCCCAATAACTGTTTAAAGTTTTTAGCCACCATTTCACAGTCAAGCCTGTTTTCAATTTCAAGCCTTTTCAGGGCGTGAACAGGGCATTCGGTTAGAATGTGCTCCACCGTCTCGGGTGTGTTGGGTTGGCAGATGCACGATGAGTTCTCTTTGCACTTGAATCTGTTCAGGTACTCCGAGAACCCACCGTGCCCCGTTAGTACTTGCGTTGTTATTTTATTTGGTTGTATTTGCCGAACCACCTTGTACGAGTCTGAGACGTCGGGAAAAAATAACTTTGTCACTTTGGCTGTGGAACCCTCTTTGTATCTTCGGTTCCATTCATCAGTCGACCGCTTTCGGATCTGTCGTTTGATGAATGAAACCGGGCAAAGGTCATATTCTGGCTTAGTTTTTGTTTTTAAAGCGGCGTCTTTCGCCAGTTCATCTGCCCTTTCATTACCCGCAAGGCCCGCATGTGCCTTAATCCAGAACAAACACACAGTTTTGTTCTGGGCTTTAATGGCGCTTAGGTTATTGCGGGTGTGTACTGCTAAGGAATGCGTTGTGCTGACGTTTGCTATGGTCTCCAAAGCTGATCTGGAGTCGCTATAGATGCCATAGCTTGCTTCGCCTCTCTTCTTTATTTCCTCAGTGGCTTTGCATACTGCGAGGAGTTCTGCCTGGTATACCGTACAGTACGGTGCGAGCTTGAATTTGAGGGATTTTACCTCCGCTGCACTATCCCATAAGGTTAGTGCTGCTCCAACCTTTCCCTCAATTCGGCTGCCATCCGTGAAGATCCGAATAGCCTGGTTGTTATGGCTATCCACTTGCTCCTGGTTTACCAAGCTCACGAAATCCATCGCAATATGTTTCCCCGGGTGAGGTTTACATGAGAACTCAGCTCTCCGCTCGACCTCTCTGTCTGCCAGCTCCGGCTGAGGTACCCCTCTCCTCGCCTCGTACAGGGCGGCTGCCTCTTGTATGCGGAGGTCAAGTGGCAATATTCCAGCCAGTACCAGCGCTGAGTGAAGAGACGTCGTGCGATACGCTCCACACAGCTTTTGAGCAAATCCTCTCTGAACTGCGTTTAAGTGGCGTTGGACTCCTAACTTTTTAGTTGCTGAAGACCAGGCACCAGCTGCATACATAATAATGGGCTCCACTGTGGCGGTGTATATGATTCGGATGATTTCCGGGTGGAGACCCCAACTGACCCGAGCAGCTCTCGACAGCTGGTTGTAGACTCCAAGTGCCTTTTTGCAGACGTTAGCTGTGTGACTATTGAAGGTCAGTTTGGAGTCCACTGTCAGTCCCAGGATCTTTATTTCCGAGGACATTTCAATGTCGATCCCTCCCATGGTCAGATGTGGCGTGTCGTATTTAAGTTTTCGGGTAAGCACCATAGCGCAGGTTTTGTGCAGTGCAAACCTGAGTTTATTCACGACACCCCACACCCGAACATGTTCGAGAGCGGCATTAGCCCGTCTCTGGATGTCTAAAGCAGTCTCCCCCGAAAAGACGAGCACGATGTCATCCGCAAACGCCTGACAATAGTCACCTCTCTGTGTAAGACTCTCCAGCAGTGGGTTTAAGAGGAGGTTCCACAGAAGAGGGCCGCTTATTGACCCCTGGACACACCCTTTGTGAGTGCCTTTCGCGTACTCATGGCCAGCATACCTAACCCGGACCTTACGGTCGCTCAGGTAGCTGGCTACCATTCTCCTGAGGTTCGCTGGGCACTTCTCTTCCGCCAGTCTGACCTTTATAGCTGGCCACCATGCACTGTCGAAAGCTCCCTCTATGTCCAGTGAGACCATCGTGATGAGCTTCCTCTCTTGGAGTTCCCCTCTCACGTGGGCTATCAGGTCATAGAGGGCGTCTTCTGTGCTTCGCTGTGGCATGAAGCCATACTGGCGGGGACTTATCCGGGGCACCAGGTACCAAGCCAGCCTTCTTACCATCATCTTCTCCAGTATTTTGCCCATCACTGGTAACAGTCCAATTGGTCTGTAGGATTTGGGACTGGTATAGTTGTCCTTCCCTGGCTTCCTGAGTACCACCACGGTGGCCTCTTTCCATATTGTGGGGAAGTGCGTGAGTTGCCAACACTTATTAAGTATTGCCAAGTGTAGTTCCATGTCCTGGAATATTACTCGCTGGCAGATGTCGGCTGTGAAGCCGTCTACTCCGGGTGCCTTCTTCGGGTTGAAGCTCTCCGTTGCGAACCTGAGCTCCTCCATCGTAAACGCCGGGTCATGGGTCTCATTATGGCTCCAGTCGTTTATTTGGTTAGCGAGAGCTCTGATTCGCAGATGGTCTGGACTATCCCCCTCCTGTGTATCCTCCGGGTAGAATGTATCTGCCAGTATTCTTGCGGATTCTTCCTGCTCTGCTTCCTTTCCATTCCATACCAGCGGCAGATCTTCTTGCCTTCTAGTTGTGTTCTTGATTACTCTATAAATTCCCTCCCAGACCCCTTCCTTGTTTTGTTTCTGACAGAATTCCTTCCAACTCTCTGTACTGCGTTTTTTAACTTCTAATTCGTACTTCTGTTTCTCTTCCAGATACAACGCGACCACACCTTCTCTACGTGATGCTGCAGCACACCGGATTCTTCTCTTCTTGGTAGCGACATTGCGCTTCATTTTTTCAAGCTCTTTGGACCACCATGGCAAGGTAAGTGTTTCATTTTCTTTTTTAGTTGGTATTGCTTCGTTGCATGCTTGAGTTATTACTAGTGTATATTTTTCAATTAAACTATCCAAATGTTGCTTGTTATCTATTTCTTCTATCTGTAATTTGTTAATTCTGTTTTCTATTATTAATTGGTCCATTTTTTCATAAAATAGCTCCCAATTAGCTCTTTTTGTGTTGTATTTTCTAGTCGTTCTTTTAATATTAATACCTTTCCCTTTTTGTAATTTAATTTTTATAATTATGCCATTGTGGTCCGAGCTCGTTAAATCTTCGGCTACCGTCCAGTCCTCTACCAAGTCGAGCAAGTAGTCTGTGCACAGGGTCACGTCGACGTAGCTTGTGATTCTACGTCCCCCTCTGATGGTGTCAAAAGTTGGTTTATTCCCGAAATTCAGTACGTGTAGATAGAGCTCTCCGATCATCCCTGCCAGTTCATCACCTCTATCGTCGATGAGACTGCTTCCCCACCACGTACTCTTGGCGTTAGCATCCCCTCCAATGATGGCTTTTTTGGGCTTTAGCTCGTTCATCACAGCTGTTAATTGTTCTAGGTATGGCCCGATGGGTTGGTCAGGCTCAAAGTAGTACGAGACGGCTAGCATCTCCCACGCACTCGTTCGTAGCTTCACCACCACGATATTGTTGGTGGTGAATTTGGGGCACTGTATTACGTCGATGTCACGGTTGAACACAACTATTGCCGCCTTTACAGTACCCTCGCTATCCGCGTTTTGGAAGACTCTAGCCCCCCCGTACGACTTCATTGCCCTTATACTGCCAACATACGGCTCCTGAACTAGTGCGCATGATATTTTGCGATTTGTAGCCTCGAGCATGAGCTCATTTGTCGCCAGTTGTTTCCGTTGGAGGTTCGCTTGCGCTACCATGTAAACTTGAGTATCTGCGGTCTGTGCGGCTCCGGGGACCACCTTAGCAATAGGCTACGGCAGTTCGCGCCAATGCATCCCACTTCCTGCGCACTGGGCATTCCTGGCTATAGACCGAGTGGCGTACATCGTCATACTTTTCTTTGGTACAGTTTTTGCACGTCGGTCCATCGCCCATTTCCAGTGTGGTGCACTCAGCCTTAAGATGAGGCCCACCGCAATAATTGCACAGATCCACAGGCTCCGTACACAATTTCCGGCCATGCCCGTATGCCAAGCACCTTGTGCATTGTATGAGGGGCGTTTGGTCCTGGACCCTGACACACTGCAGGTCGATGAAGATTCTACCAGCCGCAGTTAATCTCTGCCACAATTTCGGTGTCACCTGTAAGACAACATGGTTCTCTAGCGAGTTCCGTGCCCTCCTCCGGTATTTCACGGTGGCAGAGACCTCCTCGGCCGTCAGGTCTTGCAGCAGGCGGGCGTTCTGGACCCTCAAGGCAGTCAAGACATCTTCGTCGCTGTTGTAGGACAAGAGATCTTTGATTATGACAAGTGGGTTTCTATTTTTAGCCTCTTCCACTTGTAGTGTTTTGTCTTTCTTGAGTTGGGCTGTTGTTTTTGCCATCTCTTCCCTACTGCTGAAGCTCAAGATAACCCTCTTGTCCTTAACTTTTCGGACCCTTTCGATCTGCAGGCCACTCTTCTTTGCATCCAATGCATGCTGAACTTTTCCGACGACTTCTGCACTTGTGTCCATTGCGACATCGGACGACACAATGACAGAGTGCTTCGGCCTTTGACCCCAGGTGTTTTTCGGGGCAGTCAGGGTTTCTGCGTAAGTTGGGGCCCTCTCCCTAATCTCGAAGATCATTTTTCCCATTTCCTGGGTGGTCTTTTCGAGCGCTCGAATCTCCGTCAGTACTTCTCTGTCGTTGTGTCGTTCTCTGTCGCGTGACTCTTGTGCCTCCTTTTGTTCCTGCATCGCCACCTGCAGTTGTTTTATCATTTGGTTGCCCTCCTTCACTATCAGAGTTTGCTCTTCTAATGCGGAGCGCAACCAATTGATATTCTCCAGATCCTCCCCTTTTTCTTTGTCCTTCTGGCTTACAGTTCCCTGTTGTTGAGCCTGACCATCTTTTCCCTTGTCCGCCTCCTTCACCAACTGATACAGTCGATCTATTGCCGCTGTAACACCCGTTTTTATTTCCGCCTTAAGGTTACGCGAGTTGTTGAGGTGGAGCTTTGCCTTATTCAGACATGCTCTTGCCTCCGCTGTGATGTTGGGGAAACCGGCCTCGGGCCTCTTTAGCGGCTTTACGGTATCTGATGGTGCTCGACGCGACTCCGAAAGACTGGTACTTTCCTGAGAGGTCCCTGGTGACTTTTGGTTGACCGGAGATTTGGCCTGAGGTTCAGCTTTACCGGCCTCCCATTCCCCGATACTGCGCCTCACGCTGGGAAGAGACGGTCCAGCTTTCTCAGTCGATCGCGGTGAGACATTGACGCCCGGCGAACTCGCGGTCTTCTTGGCCGGTGTGCGGAGCATGGCGGTAGAGTTGGTGAAAGTAAGATTCATCTGAAACCGGGACGCAAGAGGGCCAGTCAGAGGACACTGGTGCCACTTCTGTGTCCCTGTAAATGGGGGATAATAACAGAAGTAGCGTAAAGTTATAATAAATAAAATATAATAAAAACTGTCGTACGGCCGTAAGACCGTTTGGTCACTGAAATAATTAAATAAAACAGGTCAAAATAATAAGTAAATTCAGTAGGTCAAAATCTTGTATCAAATCAATTAAAACGAAATCCACCCTTTTCCCAAAATCAAAACCTTCCTCCCGGCCACTAGTAACAGGGTGGGTGGGCGGGCAAAATTTTTTCGCGTTTTCGTCAATATTATTAGTCAGATGGTGTTAGGTAGCCTAATTAGGAACAACTCAGCTGAAAACAGCGTCAAAATGCGTCACCTGGAAGCAAAGTTATGACGATTCTATGCAAACTTGGTTCAGTTAGGTAGATTTTTGTACCTACCAGCTATATAGAACAAACGAAAATTCTATGTAATAAAGTGGCTATATACGCTAGGCGCACGGGCGAGAAGTCGAAAGACGCGTCTCCGCGCGATCTAGCTAACTATGGCGTTACTGAAAATTGTTTTGACCAAAAATGTTGTTTTTCAGGTGAAAAACGTGAATT